>JALJCO010013884.1:0-34220 GCA_023101725.1 Atherinomorus stipes | reverse complement strand
ATATCGGCCTTAAAACTGAGTATTGGACATCGGTCACCCCACCGATATTTAACCGATATTTAACCGATCAGCCCGCTGTTTCTAAACTCTAAAAAACCCCAAAACCACTTCTTCTTCTTCAAAAACGTCTTTTTTACAGACTTCTAAAGACTAGGGGTGGAAAAAAATATCGATACACTGAAATATCACAATGTTTTCACTTGCCGATATCATATTGCATTTTAAAATGCGGTATCGATCTACATTACTAATAAAATCTCACGATACCTGCTCGCTTTTGTGACAAAATCTTTTTATAATTTCAAAAATTGTAGATTTTGTAATAGAACGGTGAAATCTCGCGAGATTTTGTAAGTCAAATAGATCGATACCACGCTTTTAATTATTGATTTGATATTAGCTACAAAAAATATCATATGTAGTTTATTGATATTTTTTCCCCACCCCTATTTTAAGTGTCGGTTAACAAAACTGCCATTTGCAATGACTGCTTATTTTTTTCAGCTTTAATATTGGTATCGATATTGGTTATCGGCCACATGAGTTTTAAAATATCGACATATCGGATATTGGCCAAAATTCCAATATGGTGCATCCCTAATTTAGATCCACTCCAGATCAGCGTATGTCCGATATCATGGTGCAGCCTCTAAATAATCATTATCTGCCCCAACTCCTTCATTTTACCAATGTTTGGTTACCAAACATCAGTCGGACTCCCCCGTGAGCTCCAAGCAGCTTAGAGATGCTTATTTGTGGTGATCCGTCTCTTATTTACAGACATTTACGCAGTAAAAATGTCTGTAAACAAGGACGAGTCACCACAAAACGCTGTTTCTAGCTAAGGCTGCTCAATTGATACTGGATCAAAAGCTGGATCAAAGCGATCGGTTCGCCGCGGTGAAGGGCCGAACTTTATAATAAAACACACGTTTGTTTTGTCGCCGGTGGGCGCAGCACCGGCACTTCACAGCATGCTAGCATTAGCCGGCTATAGCGTTTGCTGACGTGCTTAACTTGTTGTGCGTCTTAAAACACACAAACATCTGAAGAATCGGGTCTGTACCTCCCCGTTTCCAGTGCGAACGATAACTGGGGACTGCCAAGAAAGGAGGCGCTTTCGAGATGCTTGTGTGTTTTCAGCGCCCGCACAAAGTTAGGCACGTCATCGAGCGCTGGCTAATGCTTGGCACTGCATACAACACGACTGCGCCGTCTGCCGGCCACAAACAAACGTGTGTCGTTTTATTATAAAGTTCGGTCCTTCACCGCGGCGAATCGGTCGTTTTGATCCACTTCTTCCTCAGCATCACTTCAGTCTGGAATGAAAACTTGGCATTGGCGTTTATCCGATTTACAAAGTTTAACAGAGTAGTAGCTGACGGACTACTGTTCAGCGGAGTTAGCATTAGCCAGCTTGATGACGTGCCGCTAACTTCTGTGCAGGCTGAAAACACACGAAGCATCTGAGAAACGTCTCCTTTCTTGGCAGTCCCCGAGTTGTTCCACTGGAAACGGGGGTACAGACCCGATTTTCAGATGTTTGTGTGTTTCGAGACGCACAATGCTGTCCAAGCACGTCGGTAAGCGCTGGCTGGCTAATGCTAGCATGCTGCGAGAGTGCGGTTGTTGTGCCCCACCGGCGACAAACAAACGTGTGTTTTATTATAAGGATTCGGCCCTTCACCGCGGCGGAATCGATCAGCTTTGATCCAGCTTTTGATCCAGTATCAATTATGGGAAAAGTCATCATGATTATTCAGGTTGACATTGAAATCACGATTTTTCAAATGATTATTTTTAGTTAAATGTTGCATTTATTTAGCATTTCACTCTTTTGAAAAACACTGTTATTGATAATTTACACAAAATGTTGAAATTGTAAAACAAAAAGTAGGTTATATGTACCTCCAGCTGTTTCACAATGAACAAGCATGAATTGAACAAAATAAATATACTTTGAATATGAAACAAGGCACAGAAAAGCATAAATGTATCCAAAATAAACTGTTCTGCAATGTTTCTATATTTGAAGGATAAAATAAATGTACTTATTTTTATGTAAAATGAAAAAGAAATCCCAAACTAAACTTTAAGCTTTAGTGCAATGCTGCAACATCCCGAATCTAACATTTGTGTTCATGACACCCAATAAATTAGACGGATGAGAAGCCACTAAAATTAATTTTAACTTTCAGAAATTGTGTGAAGAAAAATGGCAAATAAATAGTTTCAACTCAATCATATGAGTTTGAAGATCATTTGACATGAAAATTTGAAATCGTGATCAAATTTTGATTAATTGCACATCCCTACTTTGAGCTCACCGGGGGGGGGGGGGTCCGACTGATGTTTGGTAACAGAACGTTGGTGAAATGAAGGAGTTTGTGGCAGATAATGATTATTTAGAGGCTGCACCAGGTTGCTGCATCACTTCCATGATATCGGACATACGCTGATCTGGAGGATCTAAATATCTGCTGAAGGAATTCACGTTACACCAAAACTGTCTGGGGGAGGGAATGAACGGATTCATGCTGGAAAAAAGCACTTTCCCTTTAAAGGCACGAAGCGAGCGCCGAGCTTCCTGACGGCTTGTTTTCTTGGGAGGACGTTGGGATTAGAGCTGAGCGATATATCGTTATGAAATATATATCGATATATTTTTAAATGAGATATGGAATTGGAGCATATCGCATATATCCATATATGTAGTTCAGTGTTTGTCTTTTTATGTAAATGCTGCCCGTACTCTGGTTCATCGTGTTTAATTCCTTTGTAATGTTTCTTATTTGCATCTGTGTTTCTTGTTATACAGTATTTATATATATACATTTTATTGTTCTTTGAACAGTTGTTATTTGTAGGGATGCATGAAAACCATTTTTTAAAACTGATTCCAATAACTGATAAATTTCAGCTCCTAAAGGCCGATACCGATAACACACACAAATACTTAATTATACCAAATCAGAAATTCCAACTTTATGGGATAGTTTGTGTCTAAAATAAGCAGGTGAAGTGGTTTGGAAGCAGCTTTGCCCCCCCCCCCCCCCCCCCGTGAAGCAGCAGCTTTCTGTCCATCTTTATGGGACATAAGTTATCAGGGTAAGTCGTCATGATATCGGACTTATCGGAATGCCGTTATGATTTCCTGTTATCGGCCCGATAATTATCGTGCATCCACAGTTTCATCCGGCCGGTTTAAATAAAACTACTACTGACGTCATATTTGGCTTTGACTGGGACGAAACATTTGCTCTCACTTCGCCATAAAAATATCAGGATAAACATTGATTATCGATGTTCGGCCCAAATATATCGGGATATGACTTTTGGTCCATATCGCCCAGCCCTCGCTGGGATACGGCGCTTTGAAAAGCTCCGTCTGAGCATTAGTTTGGATCCGTATCAACGTTTTTATAGTTCACTGAAACTAACAAAAAAACTGAAACTAAAATTGAAAAAAACATTTTCGTTAACTGAAATAAAAAGTAAAAATGACAGTAAAAAAAAAAAAAAAAAAGATAACTGAGACTGTTTTGTGTCTTAAAAAAACTAAAATTATTGCAAAAACATCCTTAGTGTTAGTTTTTGTAAATGTATTTAAAACATCAGCTTTTTGGGTTGATATGAAATCTGTTTCTATTTAATCTATTTGCTTTGCTTTTATTTTGAGTGACTTTCTGATGATTTTGAATGTCACGCCAGATGAATACCTATAATTTGAGTTAAAAAAAAATCCCGCAAAACTAAAACTAAGACTGAAACTAATAAAAACTAAACAAAAACTAAACATTTTCTCAAAAATAAAAAGTAATAAAAACCAGCAAATCTGCTCAGAAAACTAACTGAATTGAAAAACAAAAAGTCAAAACTAAACAAAAACTGAAACTAATGAAAAATCAAAACTATCATCACCTTGATCAGTATCGGCTTCCCCTCAATCATGTCTGCAGAGAAGTTTGACATTGTCCCCTCAGGTCTGAATGACACCCGGATTCCGGCTTTTCCTTTAAAACGAGTCATTTCTCAGATTATATCTGAAAGCAAAGCCGGACGGACGTCGTGTCCTCCTTTCTGCCGTGTTTCTGGTACTGGAGCGACTTTGTCTCCATCAGTGCTGAGCGCCGTCTTCGTTCTGGTCTCCAGACGTACGGAGACGAGCCCGCTTTACAACCAGCCGGTGCTAAACATGCCATGAAATATGAATTCAGAGCATGTTGCAGCAGTTTGTTCCTTTTATAATGTCTGCAGTAGAATTCCCCTTTTCTTTCCTGTCTGTAAAACATGTGCAGGTGGTTTGTGGTTGGGAGGAGACATTTATTATTAATAAACAGTTGCGTTGGCTCTTTTTATATGCTAATGAGAGCAGAAATGACCCTCTCACATGAAAAGATCAGAGGTTTGCCGGTCTGAGACAAGCTGTGAACAATTTAAGAAAAATGTTCTTAAACCTGGAAGTGTGAAGATTAATATCCCACCATCTACTGTGAAGAATATCATACAGGTTTCAGAGAATCAGGAGGAATCTCTGTGCGCGGGGGACAATAAGTGTCATTTTGAGTTGGGAGTCTCCGGTTGTCCTGTTTTCAGGCTTTTGCTTTTGGGGGAAGCCCAGATTCGACGGTAGGGCTGCTCGTTGATGTAAAAAGGCATTATCACGATTATTTTGGTCAATATTGAAATCCCGATTATACAAACAATTGTTTTTTAGTTAAACAATTTATTTATTCAGCATTTCTCTCTGTCCAAAAACATTTTGTTCTTTATGATTTAAGTAAAACACAACACGCCTCCTAGGGCTGTGCGATATACTGATATTATATCGCAATATGATATTTACATGAGAGAGATATGATATTTACACATTATATCGCATATTCGTTGTGCAATTTTTATTTTTTTTTGTAATGACCCGGCTGCACCTCGACTGACTACAAAGAGGTCACCTGATTATTTAATAAGGGTGGGAAAAAACTATCAATACAATGAAATATCGCAATATTGTCATATGCCGATACCACATCTATATTTAAAAATGCGGTATTAATCTATTTTACTAATGAAATCTTGCAAGACATCGTTTTGTTACAAAATCTGATGAGATTTCACAAAGTAACGTGAGATTTCATCGTTCTGTTACAAAATCTTGCGGTATTTTGAGAAATCTCATGAGATTTCATGAAATAGCACAAGATTCTCGTGAGATTTTGTAACAAAACATTTATATCTCACAAGATTTCATTAGCGAAATAAATCGGTACCATGTTTTAAATCTAGATATGGTATCGGCACATGAAAATATCGCGATATCTCAATGTATCGATATTTTTTCCCACCCCTACTATTTAAACTGTCTGGAAGACAATCCCCCCCAAGACTTTTACAAAGAAATCATAAAAATCAGCAACTATCTTTAATTATTTTGATCTAACAAACATTTCTGACCATGTTTCATCAGTTCCATCTCTGCAGTGCAGCGATACCTTTACGATAAACATGTTTCAATACTAAAAAACAGATGTTTGATATGAAATGAAACTTTCAGACAAATTAGGTAAAAAATACCGGGATATTTCGTATATCGTCATGTAAAATAAACATATGGTGATATGATATTTGGTGCATATCGCCCAGCCCTAACGCCTCCTTCGCGCTTCAGCTTCGTGGATGTAGGTTGTGGCAGGGCCGTGGGGAAAGGAATATATTGCGCATAAATTGTTTCAACTCGATTATGAGTTTGGAGATTGTTTGACATGAAAATTGAAATCACGATTAAATTTAGATTAATCGGACAGCCCTATTTGACGGCCCACTGAAAGATGGTCTGAGGTTTGCTCCCTCTTTTGTTTTGGCTCCCGCTTTATCATTTTCTTTTGGTTTAATAAACTTTGTGTTAACCGTTGCTGCTCGGTGGTGGTCTCTCACATCTGTATGGCTGCCACGATTAGCTGTTAATAACTGTAGTTGGAAACTAATAATCAACTAATTGCTTTTTGTTTTTAAGCTTTGTTTTTCCTCAAAATTGCCTCTTTACCCTCCACTTCCTTTCTATTCTTGACGCACGTGCATCGTTGTAGCTTTCAGGGTTAGCATTTCTTGAATTGTATATTTACATAAATAAACACACACAAGTCCAAAACTTGGACATGTTTTTTTCCATTAGACTGTTACTGTAAATATGCTACAATTTTCGTATGACCTGATTAGTCGACTAATATCCAAAATAATCGGTGACTCGTCGATTATCAAAATGATCAAATTTGGCAGCCCTACAGTTATGTTACTGTAACATATTTGGGGGGCTTGTCCGGGATCCGCTTGGGATGTTGCGTTTCAGTTGATTTTGGTTTGGTGATTCCAGCTCCGAGCTTTTGAGTTCCGCCCGGAGACTTTCCAGCCAATCACTGACGAGGAAAAAAATGCCCCTTTTCCAGCATGACTTTTCCCCTCCCCTCTCATCGGTTAGCGGGCTTTTCTACGGGGTTTTCCGAGCTGAGGTGATGCATTTTCTGTACCTGCTCTGGCAAGAAATTTCACGAGATTTCGTAGCAGAACGATATCTCACGAGATTTTGTTAGTAAAATAGACTGATACAGCATTTTTAAATATAGAAATATTGTCATTAAAATAAAGTGATATTTCAGTGCATCGATATTTTCCCCACCCCCACTGTGTAGATGCCTTTCTGTTACAGAAACTTGTGGGATTTTGCAAAATTTCACGAGATTTTGTAACAGAGAGATGATGAAAATCTCGCGGGATTTTGTTGGTAAAATAGATTGATACCGACTTTTTAAATATAGATATATTGTCATATGAAAATATCATGATATTTCAGTGTATCAATATTTTTCCAACCCCCACCTCTACTGTATAGATGCCTGTCTGTTAATTATGCTGAGTGGGGGTATTAACCAACACCCCCTGATGTATCAGCCGATACCAGAAAAAATGCAAATATCGGCCGATAATATTGGTCAGTTGATGTATCGGTCTATCCATTTACATGATGTTTTAAAAAAGGAGTAAAAACAAGCTTAATTAAAACAAATATTCATGAACAGCGAATCAGAATGAAATGATAGAATAGTTTTATGATCTGTTCATCGTCTGACGTCAGACTGATCAAAATATCAAAATAAGGCCCTTAAATGTTGTTTTTCCTACGATTTTACAGCATTTTTGTCTCTGCTGGAGTTTTACAGATGCAAAGTGTGTATAAAATCCATTCCAGGAGTTTTCTAGGAATTAGAAGAAGTTATCTGTGAGATATCCTTCCTGAGCCAGGATGGTCCGGCTCATGGAAACAAGCGCAGTGTAAATATCTGCAGGCAGGGCTTCCATGCATCACGCCTTCTGTTCTTGCTCAGCCCCCCCCCCCATCTAGCTTACATCCCATTCATCTTCTAATATCCATGCCGCTCTCCATTGATAATCCCCATCTTTCTGTGTGATATCACTAATCTGGGCGGAGGCGGTGGACTGATCGCAGATGGAGAGATTAAAGTTGCAGACTTGTTCACAGTCCAGCAGCATCACCCATAGTGATGTTGTGTTGTTTTGAGGTGTAGGGTTGCGCTCAGTTCCACCCTAAGCCTCCGCAGGGCTGCGGTGGAATGAGCCCCCCCAGCAGATGCCGGCCATCAGACACCGACTTTGGCTGCTTGTAGTTCGGCTTGTTTACAGAAAATGCTGCACTCCTGATTCGCTGCAGGCTGCCATGATGGAGCAGGGGGAGGAAGCGTGGACAGGGGGGGGGGGGCTGCTTCCAAAGGGTAAAGGGCAATCGATGTGTTAACACTAGGAATGGGCGATATATTATCGTGTGTGATACATCGTCAAAGAAATTCCCCATGGTAATAATGTGTCATCTCACAGTAAAAATGATAAATTTATTTAAATTCATCGGCTTGTTTTTACAGTTATTTATAGGGCTGGACGATTATGGAAAAAATTATAATCACGATTATTTTGACTGATATTGAAATCACGATTAATATACACGATTATTCATTGGTTTTATAAAAAGTGTTTATTGAACCACCAAAACTCAACTTCAAATATAACTAAAAAAAAAAAACTGAAATAAATTAGAAACAAGTAAAGGAGTAAAATAAGAATATTATTTAGGATAATAATAGCAATAAAAATTTATACAGTCTACATGCATTCCTGTTCTATCCTCCCTGCAGTTTGCTTCCTATAACTCCACCAGTCTGTTCACTTCAGGATTAATAGATTAATCGATTACAGTGTTTTTATGATTGTGAAAAGGCTAAATTGAGATCACGATTAAAATTCGATTAATTGTCCAGCCCTAGTTATTTATATGGTTATTTTTATATTTACAGTTATTCATTCATACATTTAATTTCTGTACCGCTTATCCAGTTCAGGGTCGCGGGTATTTACAGTTATTTATATGGTTATTTTTATATTTACAGTTATTCATTCATACATTTAATTTCTGTACCGCTTATCCAGTTCAGGGTCGCGGGTATTTACAGTTATTTATACGGTTATTTTTTTCTGTTTGCACTGTTTGAATAAATGTCAAATTTGTTCTCATGTTTCAGGCTTGTTTGGTTGCTGTCGCTACAGTTTTGCAATACAGGCGTACTACTTCAACTTAATTGATGTAGTTTAGTGGCTTTTATATTATTTTAGGGCTCTTAATGCAGTGATTGATTTATAAAACAAACAATTAAGATGATACTTTTTATTGTCTGTTATTGTTACCACGATGAAAAACAGAAATTATCGTGATATATTTTTCAGTCCATCTCGCCCATCTCTAGTTAACATTTGGGATACACGATATAATCGGCCCCTATCGGCTGATATCGGCCTTAAAACTGAGTATCGGACATCGGTTGCCCCACTGATATTTAACCGATATTTAACCGATCAGCCTGCTGTTTCTAAATTCTAAAAAAAAAACCCAAACTTCTCCTTCAAAAACTTCTTTTTTACAGACTTTAAAACTTCTAAAGACTAGGGGTGGGAAAAATATCGATACACTGAAATGTCACAATATTTTCATCTGCTGATATCATATTGACTTTTAAAAACGCTGTATCGTTTGTTTTTTACCAACGAAACCTCGCAATGTTTTATCGTTCTGTTACCAAATCTTGCGAGAATTCACGAAATATTGTGAGATTTTGTAACAGAACAATAAAAGTTTTTAAATATCGATTTGATACTGGCATGTGAAAATATGGCGATATTCCAGTGTATCGATATTTTTTCCCACCTTTATTTTTCAAAGTGTCGGAAATGAATAACAAAACTGATATTTGCAATGACTGCTTATTTTTGTTTTCAGCTTTAATATCGGTATCGATATCGGTTATCAGCCATCTGCGTTTTAAGATATCGGCATGTCGGATATCGGCCAAAATTGCAATATCGTGCATCCCTAGTTAACACATGACTGGTCTGAAAATCGGGTTTTATACAGTCTGTGATATACAGCGGGTACGGAAAGTATTCAGACCCCTTTGAACTTTTCACTCTTTGCTTAATTGCAGCCATTTGCTAAAATGAAAAACATTGATTTTATTTCTCATTAATGTCACTCAGCGCCCATCTAGACAGAAAAAACAGAAACGTAGAAATTTTAGCAAATTTATTAAAAAAGAAAAAACTGAAACATGACATGGTCATAAGTATTCAGAGCCTTTGCAGTGACTCATATTTAACTCATATTCTGTCCGTTCCTTCTGATCCTCCTTGAGATGGTTCTACTCCTTCATTGGAGTCCAGCTGTGTTTAATTAAAGTGATTGTACGTGATTAGGAAAGACACACACCTGTCTATATAAGAGCTTCCAGCTCACAGTGCATGTCAGAGCAAATGAGAATTCCTCCCTTAAGTACAAGAAATATGAAAGCCCGCATAGAGTTTGCCAAAAACACATGAAGGACTCCCAGACTGAGAGAAATAAGATTCTCTGGTCTGATGAGACCAAGATTGAACTTTCTGGAGTTCATTCTAAGCGGTATGTGTGGAGAAAACCAGGCACTGCTCATCACCTGCCCAATACCATCCCAACAGTGAAGCACGGTGGTGGCAGCATCATGATATGGGGGTGTTTTCCAGCTGCAGGGACAGGACGACTGGTTGCAGTTGAAGGAAAGATGAATGCGGCCAAGTACAGAGATCCTGGAAGAAAAGCTCTTCCAGAGTTCAGGAGCTCAGACTGGACCGAAGGTTCACCTTCCAACAAGACAATGACCCTCACACACAGCTGAAATAACAAAGGAGTGGATCAGAACCACTCTGGACCGTTCTGCAGGTCCGAATACTTAAGGTTCTGCTTTTACATGTAGTTTTCCATAACAAGCAAACAAAGAAACAAATTTGAAAGGTTTTGCAAGTCGGTAATTTAACTGAAACGTCGTCATCCAGGCTGTTCAGGCTTGTTACCAACGTGTCAGTGAAGGATAGTCTGACATGGAGATGTGCCTTCATGTGACATGAGACTTATTTGTAAAACATTTTCTTATTTATGAGGGTTTTCCAGACTCCGCTTCTGCTCCGCTTCACTACGGCTGTCTCCCTCATGGCAACCCGTCAATAATTCAGCATACGGTGGAGGAAGAGAACCAGAATAGCTGCATGTTTGCTGTTTACGGCCGTCCCGTAAATCACAGCAGCAGCTGCAGATCCGGATCGATGCACCTCCGAGTCCTGATGCAGATCCGGATCGATGCACCTCCGCGTCCTGATGCAGATCCGGATCCATGCACCTCCGCGTCCTGATGCAGATCCGGATCCATGCACCTCCGAGTCCTGATGCAGATCCGGATCGATGCACCTCCGAGTCCTGATGCAGATCCGGATCCATGCACCTCCGAGTCCTGATGCAGATCCGGATCGATGCACCTCCGAGTCCTGATGCAGATCCGGATCGATGCACCTCCGCGTCCTGATGCAGATCCGGATCCATGCACCTCCGCGTCCTGATGCAGATCCGGATCCATGCACCTCCGAGTCCTGATGCAGATCCGGATCGATGCACCTCCGAGTCCTGATGCAGATCCGGATCCATGCACCTCCGAGTCCTGATGCAGATCCGGATCCATGCACCTCCGAGTCCTGATGCAGATCCGGATCCATGCACCTCCGAGTCCTGATGCAGATCCGGATCCATGCACCTCCGAGTCCTGATGCAGATCCGGATCCATGCACCTCCGAGTCCTGATGCAGATCCGGATCCATGCACCTCCGAGTCCTGATGCAGATCCGGATCGATGCACCTCCGAGTCCTGATGCAAATCCGGATCGATGCACTTCCGAGTCCTGATGCGGTTCTGTGTGGCTGCAGATCCGGATCGATGCACCTCCGAGTCCTGATGCAGATCCGGATCGATGCACCTCCGAGTCCTGATGCAGATCCGGATCGATGCACCTCAGAGTCCTGATGCAGATCCGGATCGATGCACCTCCGAGTCCTGATGCAGATCCGGATCCATGCACCTCCGAGTCCTGATGCAGAACCGGATCGATGCACCTCCGAGTCCTGATGCAGATCCGGATCGATGCACCTCCGCGTCCTGATGCAGATCCGGATCCATGCACCTCCGCGTCCTGATGCAGATCCGGATCCATGCACCTCCGAGTCCTGATGCAGATCCGGATCGATGCACCTCCGAGTCCTGATGCAGATCCGGATCCATGCACCTCCGAGTCCTGATGCAGATCCGGATCCATGCACCTCCGAGTCCTGATGCAGATCCGGATCCATGCACCTCCGAGTCCTGATGCAGATCCGGATCCATGCACCTCCGAGTCCTGATGCAGATCCGGATCCATGCACCTCCGAGTCCTGATGCAGATCCGGATCGATGCACCTCCGAGTCCTGATGCAAATCCGGATCGATGCACTTCCGAGTCCTGATGCGGTTCTGTGTGGCTGCAGATCCGGATCGATGCACCTCCGAGTCCTGATGCAGATCCGGATCGATGCACCTCCGAGTCCTGATGCAGATCCGGATCGATGCACCTCAGAGTCCTGATGCAGATCCGGATCGATGCACCTCCGAGTCCTGATGCAGATCCGGATCCATGCACCTCCGAGTCCTGATGCAGAACCGGATCGATGCACCTCCGAGTCCTGATGCAGATCCGGATCGATGCACCTCCGAGTCCTGATGCGGTTCTGTGTGCACGCGGATGCAGAACCGGATCGATGCACCTCCGAGTCCTGATGCAGATCCGGATCGATGCACCTCCGAGTCCTGATGCAGATCCGGATCCATGCACCTCCGAGTCCTGATGCAGATCCGGATCGATGCACCTCTGAGTCCTGATGCAGATCCGGATCGATGCACCTCTGAGTCCTGATGCAGATCCGGATCGATGCACCTCTGAGTCCTGATGCAGATCCGGATCCATGCACCTCCGAGTCCTGATGCAGATCCGGATCCATGCACCTCCGAGTCCTGATGCAGATCCGGATCGATGCACCTCTGAGTCCTGATGCAGATCCGGATCCATGAACCTCCGAGTCCTGATGCAGATCCGGATCGATGCACCTCCGAGTCCTGATGCAGATCCGGATCGATGCACCTCTGAGTCCTGATGCAGATCCGGATCGATGCACCTCCGAGTCCTGATGCAGATCCGGATCGATGCACCTCCGAGTCCTGATGCAGATCCGGATCGATGCACCTCCGAGTCCTGATGCGGTTCTGTGTGCACGCGGATGCAGATCCGGATCGATGCACCTCCGAGTCCTGATGCGGTTCTGTGTGCACGCGGCTGCAGATCCGGATCGATGCACCTCCGAGTCCTGATGCAGATCCGGATCGATGCACCTCCGAGTCCTGATGCGGTTCTGTTTGCACGCGGATGCAGATCCGGATCGATGCACCTCCGTGTCCTGATGCAGATCCGGATCGATGCACCTCCGAGTCCTGATGCAGATCCGGATCGATGCACCTCCGCGTCCTGATGCAGATCCGGATCGATGCACCTCCGAGTCCTGATGCAGATCCGGATCGATGCACCTCCGTGTCCTGATGCAGATCCGGATCGATGCACCTCCGAGTCCTGATGCAGATCCGGATCGATGCACCTCCGCGTCCTGATGCGGTTCTGTGTGGCTGCAGATCCGGATCGATGCACCTCCGCGTCCTGATGCGGTTCTGTGTGCACGCGGATGCAGATCCGGATTACGCACCATTTTGCGTGACATCACGTTGTTGACATCATCAGGGCAGGTCGTTCGTGGTGATGATCCAGTCCTGATGGTGATATTTGGGATGGGAACCGTCCCGGTCCAGACCCACGTTTTCTTTCCTTGCATGATCTCTAAAGATAAACGTGACGGTAACTTGACTTTTAGATGCAGAAGTTATTAATGGAAGACTGAAAACTAGGGATGCACGATATAATCGGCCCTTTATCGATATCGGCCTTAAAACTGAGTATCGGACATCGGCCACCCCACCGATATTTAACCGATCAGCCCGCTGTTTCTCAGATCTAAAAAAAAAACCCCAGACTTCTTTTTCACAGACTTCTAAAGACTAGGGGTGGGAAAAATTATCAATACACTGAAATATCACAATATTTTCATGTGCCGATATTATATTGAAATTTAAAAATATAAATTTAACGTTTTTAAAATGTCGTTTTTAAGTTTAACTAATGAAATCTCGTGATATTTCAAAGTTCTGTTACTGAATCTCGTGAGAATTCACAAAAATATTGCGATATTTTCATATGCTGATATCACATTGAAATTTAAAAACGCGGTATGGATTTAGTTTACGAACGAAATCTCGCGAAATTTCATCGTTTTGTTACAAAATCTTGCCAGAATTCACAAAAATTTTGCGATATTTTCATATGCTAATATCATATCGACATTTGAAAATGCGGTATGAATCCATTTTACGAACAAAATTTCGCGATATTTCAGCGTTGTTACAAAATCTCGCGGGAATTTGCTAAAATATATGAGATTTTGTAACGGAATGATGAGATTTTGTTGGTAAAATAGATTGATACCGTGTTTTTGAATATTGATTTGATATCTGCATGAAAATATCACGATATTTTACTGTATCGATATTTTTCCCACCCCTTTTTTTCATGATGATTGCTTATTTTTTAAGCTTTAATGTCAGTTATCGGCCACATGAGTTTTAAAATATCGGCATATCGGATATCGGCCAAAATTCCAACATGGTGCATCCTTAGTGAAAACCACAGATTTTATTGTCAAAGTTCTGCTGAACATTTCGGAGCTTTTGATGACGTAAACCTGAGGTTCTGGCGGGTTTCGTGCTCCCTCATTCCCACCGCTGCACTGCTGGCCAGCAAACGCTGGTTTTCACGGCTAAATCCTCTCTTTGTGCGTCTGAAACCGTGACAGCTGTAGCGCTGCTCACTTGTTGCCTCGCCTCCGACCTCTTCCTCGTGCCTGCATGTTCATCTTCTCAGCCCCTTTCTTCCATTCACCCCCCCAGTCCCCATGTAAATGTTTGCTAAACGGCTAAAAGAGGCCTGTGTGCATGTGAATGTGTGCTTTTGTCTGCGAGCGTGAAGCACGTTTGTGTGTGCGTGCACTGGACAGGTCCTCATTCATCTTTTGGCCCTGTGTGTGTGTGTGTGTGTGTGTGTGTGTGTGTGTGTGTGTGTGTGTGTGTGTGTATTCCCTCGCTGCTTATTGAGTGTAATTACAGCAATTTGGCCGTGAATGCGTCTTTACAGCAGCTTATTACAACCATTAGCCATGCGATCTTCACTCTTTGATGACTCAATCGTTGTAATGAAACCAGCACAATCTGGCTGGTAGCAGACAGCGGGGGGGGGAGGCGTCGGGGAGCTGAACTGATGAGTGAAGAGGATGAAGATGCTTAAAGGTTAAAGACAGAGAGGAGAACATGCCAGGTTTTCAAGTGGAGTTAAAGACGGACTTGATTAGGGCTCTGTCACCTGTGGGTGACCCCACTGCCCCCCCTACACTTTAACTAATACAAAAACGAACTGGGAGGCGCTCAAGCAGTTACAGAGACCAGAAGCTGCTTCCAAACCCGTGTATATACAGTATTTGATTCAGTTTTCCTCAATTTTATTCAGATAAAACATTTTTATTTAATATAATATAATGCAATTAATCAAGATTAATTAATGACAAAGCATTTGATTAGTTATATACTTAAAAAAATTTAATCCCACCCCTAATATTGACATAAATAAACTCACACACTACCAGTCTGAAGTTTGGACCCAAATTTCCATTAGATTCAACGAGAAAGTGTCCAAACTTTTGACTGGTACTGTGTAAAAAAATAAAAATCTGTGTATATATGTGTGTATATGTGTGTGTGTGTTTATATATATATGTTAGGGGCATGCCAAAATATCAATACACTGAATTGTGATATTTCATGTTGTGATATCATATTGATATCAAAAAACGCTGTATCGAAATTTTACCAATATCGGAATAGCTATATGTTGACTAGGGGCACTAAACGTGTAATTTCCCACATGCCACCCAAAAAAAATCATCAATCATTACATTACATTAATTTTTTGGTTAAAAGTTTGAAAGAGCGGTACTTCCTAACCCCTTCTTCCAGTTTGCACATGAATACGTGCAAATCAAAGCGCAGCATCTGCACTTTCATCCTGTATCAGAAGCGGAAATAAGCAAACTTGTCAGTGTCCAGAACGACCAGAGCAGAGGTCACCTGCTGAACAGGGGGATTACGCTGGAGTAGCAGAGCTGCAGGATTCGGACATCTCTCTCCAACCTGCTCTTCGAAGTGGCCGCATGCCCCCCCCCCCGCTGGTCCACGCTGTAAAGTGTGTGTAATCACAGCCTGAACGGTCTGATGCGATGACTGCAGGCGTGTCTGATTACAGCTTCACTCCTGAGTGACATTTACAGACCCAGATACGACACATTCTGTGTGACGGACGACTTTCCCTCCTTTCCCGTGTGTTCTGTGTAATTTGGTTGGGTGATGTCCACAACAACACCGTATATTGTGGGCTGTTTAAGGTCAACGGCTCCACAGTTTCTGGCTCTTAGCTACAAACACGCCCCGGTTCAGAGATAAGTGGGACCTGCAACGGTCCAGCATGCACTGCAAAAACACTCCAACCAAGTTTTACAGTCTTTTATTCAGCAAAAACGGTCGTAACAGTTTTGCTCTGAGAATCATGGACTTGACGAGAGCAGAATATGAATGTTTTGAGAGTATACGTCTTATTTCTTAGGATATTTTATCTGCTTATTAAGTTAAATTATCTCACAAAGACACTGTTTCAGATCACTTTGTGTTTTCACTCGCAGTTTTAGCTGTAAGAACTTGTTTTAAGACCTGTTTTAACACAAAGGTTTGTTGTAATAAGAGAAAAGCATATTATTGCAGCAGCAGAGATTATTGCAATGTGGTAGGGATGCACGACATAATCGGCCCACGATCGGTATCGGCCTATATCGGCCTTAAAACTGGGTATCAGACATCTGTCACCCCACCGATATTTAACCGATATTTAACCGATCAGCCCGCTGTTTCTAAAGTCTAAAAAAACCCATAAACTTCTCATTCAAAAACTTCTTTTTTACATACTTTAAAACTTCTAAAGACTCGGGTGGGAAAAATATCGATGCACTGAACTATCGCAATATTTTCATATGTTATCATATTGACATTTAAAAACACGGTATTGATCTGTTTTACTAACGAAATCTTGCGATATTTCATCATTCTGTTACGAAATCTCGCGAGATTTCGCAAAATGTCGTGAGATTTTTAAACGGAACGATGAAATCTCGTGAGGTTTTCTAAGTAAAATAGATCGATGCAGCATTTTTAAAAAATCGATTTTAATATTGGCATATGAAAATATCGTGATATTTCAGTGTGTTGATATTTTTCCCACCCCTTTTTTTCAAAGCGTCGGAAACAGACAACAAAACTGATATTTGCAATGACTGCTTATTTTTTTCAGTTTTAATATCTGTATCAATATCGGTTATCAGCCACATGAGTTTTAAAATATCGGCATGTTGGATATCGGCTAAAATTCCAATATCGTGCTTCCCTACTATTTTATGTGACACAGCTGTGTGATGTTACAAGTCATGTTCAGCTTTGACAGAAAATAGATATTTGAACAAAATGAATCTCTGATATCTTTAAATCTCATTTAAGAGGAACAGGGAACATTTAAGATTTTCAAAAATAAAGATTTATTTTATATCATGATACATATCGATATCAAAGAATATGGAAAAAATGATTGTGATAGATTTTTTTCCTGTATCGCCCAGCTCTAGTTTCTCCCTGTTTTAGTCTCCATGTATTTTCTCATTGTAAGAAATCTCAGTAAGTATCGTTATCTTCCCCCACAGGCAGATTGTTTCAGTTGAATATCGTCTGATTCTTCTCATTTTCAGTGTTTTACCCGTATTAAGGTGAGAGCAGCGCCTCTTCTTTTCATGGAGGAACTCTGATGGGGAGCAAAGCTCGGAGCCATTCATAAGTCAGGAACTGTGTCAGACTTGTTGGTGTCTTTCCGGCAGTCACTACTTTAAATAAAAAACGGTCGGTGTTTGGACTCTTCCAGGTTTTTCGTTGTTTTTTTACTTGTCCAGTTGATCTTTTTGAATCAGACACCTGATCGCTGAGAAAGTTTCCTAACTGCCTTCACATGGTGAAGCTGATAAAACACCAACGTGCACGCCTCACATAGCTGCAACCCAACATTACTGCAGATGTAATTTTGGCATTGGCCCTTTATTTAAGACTTATGGAGGGCTGTAATGATCCTCTCCTGCCCGTCGCTCATATCAAACACGTTTTTGGTGACTCGGCTCGCCACTAATTGCTGCGTAACCTCTCTGAAGTCCCGCAGCTGCTCCGGCGGGATGAAAGCCTGGTATTTAGAGGCTGTTTGGGATGGTTGGTCCCCGAAACCCCGATACCAGGAGGCATCCTCTGGTTGGTCCCTGATACCAGGAGGCATCTGCTGGTTGGTCTCTGATACCAGGAGGCATCTGCTGGTTGGTCCCTGATACCAGGAGGCATCTGCTGGTTGGTCTCTGATACCAGGAGGCATCTGCTGGTTGGTCTCTGATACCAGGAGGCATCTGCTGGTTGGTCCCCGATACCAGGAGGCATCTGCTGGTTGGTCTCTGATACCAGGAGGCATCTGCTGGTTGGTCCCTGATACCAGGAGGCATCTGCTGGTTGGTCTCTGATACCAGGAGGCATCTGCTGGTTGGTCTCTGATACCAGGAGGCATCTGCTGGTTGGTCTCTGATACCAGGAGGCATCTGCTGGTTGGTCCCTGATACCAGGAGGCATCTGCTGGTTGGTCCCTGATACCAGGAGGCATCCAATGGTTGGTCTCTGATACCAGGAGGCATCTGCTGGTTGGTCCCTGATACCAGGAGGCATCTGGTGGTTGGTCCCCGATACCAGGAGTGGTTGGTCTCTGATACCAGGAGGCATCTGCTGGTTGGTCCCTGATACCAGGAGGCATCTGCTGGTTGGTCCCTGATACCAGGAGGCATCTGGTGGTTGGTCCCCGATACCAGGAGGCATCTGCTGGTTGGTCTCTGATACCAGGAGGCATCTGCTGGTTGGTCCCTGATACCAGGAGGCATCTGCTGGTTGGTCCCTGATACCAGGAGGCATCTGCTGGTTGGTCTCTGATACCAGGAGGCATCTGCTGGTTGGTCTCTGATACCAGGAGGCATCTGCTGGTTGGTGCCTGATACCAGGAGGCATCTGCTGGTTGGTCTCTGATACCAGGAGGCATCTTCTGGTTGGTCCCTGATACCAGGAGGCATCTTCTGGTTGGTCCCTGATACCAGGAGGCATCTGCTGGTTGGTCTCTGATACCAGGAGGCATCTGCTGGTTGGTCTCTGATACCAGGAGGCATCTGCTGGTTGGTCTCTGATACCAGGAGGCATCTGCTGGTTGGTCTCTGATACCAGGAGGCATCTGCTGGTTGGTCTCTGATACCAGGAGGCATCTGCTGGTTGGTCTCTGATACCAGGAGGCATCTGCTGGTTGGTCTCTGATACCAGGAGGCATCTGCTGGTTGGTCCCTGATACCAGGAGGCATCTGCTGGTTGGTCTCTGATACCAGGAGGCATCTGCTGGTTGGTCTCTGATACCAGGAGGCATCTGCTGGTTGGTCTCTGATACCAGGAGGCATCTGCTGGTTGGTCCCTGATACCAGGAGGCATCTGCTGGTTGGTCCTGATACCAGGAGGCATCTGCTGGTTGGTCCCTGATACCAGGAGGCATCTGCTGGTTGGTCTCTGATACCAGGAGGCATCTGCTGGTTGGTCTCTGATACCAGGAGGCATCTGCTGGTTGGTCTCTGATACCAGGAGGCATCTGCTGGTTGGTCTCTGATACCAGGAGGCATCTGCTGGTTGGTCTCTGATACCAGGAGGCATCTGCTGGTTGGTCTCTGATACCAGGAGGCATCTGCTGGTTGGTCCCTGATACCAGGAGGCATCTGCTGGTTGGTCTCTGATACCAGGAGGCATCTGCTGGTTGGTCTCTGATACCAGGAGGCATCTGCTGGTTGGTCCCCGAAACCCCGATACCAGGAGTGGTTGGTCCCTGATACCAGGAGGCATCTGCTGGTTGGTCTCTGATACCAGGAGGCATCTGCTGGTTGGTCTCTGATACCAGGAGGCATCTGCTGGTTGGTCTCTGATACCAGGAGGCATCTGCTGGTTGGTCCCTGATACCAGGAGGCATCTGCTGGTTGGTCTCTGATACCAGGAGGCATCTGCTGGTTGGTCCCTGATACCAGGAGGCATCTGCTGGTTGGTCTCTGATACCAGGAGGCATCTGCTGGTTGGTGTCTGATACCAGGAGGCATCTGCTGGTTGGTGTCTGATACCAGGAGGCATCTGCTGGTTGGTCTCTGATACCAGGAGGCATCTGCTGGTTGGTCTCTGATACCAGGAGGCATCTGCTGGTTGGTCCCTGATACCAGGAGGCATCTGCTGGTTGGTCTCTGATACCAGGAGGCATCTGCTGGTTGGTCCCTGATACCAGGAGGCATCTGCTGGTTGGTCCCGAACCGCCGGGCATCTGCTGGTTGGTCTCTGATACCAGGAGGCATCTGCTGGTTGGTCTCTGATACCAGGAGGCATCTGCTGGTTGGTCTCTGATACCAGGAGGCATCTGCTGGTTGGTCCCTGATACCAGGAGGCATCTGCTGGTTGGTCTCTGATACCAGGAGGCATCTGCTGGTTGGTCTCTGATACCAGGAGGCATCTGCTGGTTGGTCTCTGATACCAGGAGGCATCTGCTGGTTGGTCGCGATGCAGCCATGGGAACTGCATCGCTGTGTAAACCACATTTGAATAGAGTTTGAATAAATCTGCAGGGTGGAGTCGGCAGTCGGTCCGTCGGGTCACTCGGTTACGGTTGTTTCATGATGCGTTTATTGTGCAGGAGGGAATAAATCTGACAGGTCAGCAGATGCAGAGTTTCTCTTCTCGTTGTTCTGGAGTCTTCCTCACATCTTCCTCCTCAAGTGGTTCTCAACCTTGTTCCTCCTAAACCAGCCGAAACCAGGTGTGTCAAAAAAAAATCTTGACCTCTCTTAAAATAAGTAAAAACAAAAACAGATTTTATTTTGCTCGTTATAAGCAAACATTTTCCGCCAGAACCAACAAAAATATCTTTATACAAATTAATGAAATAAAATACACCGTCTTAAAACAAATTCTTTTTTTCTAACGAAATTTTTTTTTTTTTTTTATTTTTTTTTTTTTTAGTGTGAGAAATTTTTTAAAAAAAATAAAAAAATAAATTTTATAAAATTTTTAATTTTTTTTCTTTTATCCATACTATTCTAATTATTCCCCCCCCCCTTTTTTAAAAAAGGTTTTTCCTGAAAATTTATCTCTGAATACAGAATTTTATTTTTTTTTTCCCCAAAAAACTGCCATTAAGTTCTCTCCTTCTTCTTCTGCTGCTGCTTCTTCTTCTGCTTCTTCGTCTTCTTCATCTTCTTCTTCTTCTTCTTCTTCTGCTTCTTCGTCTTCTTCATTTTTCTTCTTCTTCTTCTTCTTCTTCTTCTTCGTTCTTCTTCATCTTCTTCTTCTTCTTCTTCTTCTTCTTCTTCTTCTTCTTCGTCTTCTTCTTCTTCTTCTTCTTCTTCTTCTTCTTCTTCTTCTTCTTCTTCTTCATCTTCTTCTTCTTCTTCTTCTTCTTCTTCGTCTTCTTCATCTTCTTCTTCTTCTGCTTCTTCATCTTCTTCTTCTTCTTCTTCTTCTTCTTCTTCTTCTTCATCTTCTTCTTCTTCTTCTTCTTCTTCTTCGTCTTCTTCGTCTTCTTCTTCTTCTTCTGCTTCTTCTTCTTCTTCTTCTTCTTCTTCTTCGTCTTCTTCTTCTTCTGCTTCTTCGTCTTCTTCTTCTTCTTCTTCTTCTTCTGCTTCTTCTTCTTCTTCTTCTGCTTCTTCTTCTGCTTCTTCTTCTTCTTCTGCTTCTTCTTCTTTGTCTTCTTCTTCTTCTTGGTCTTCTTCTGGGTGGCTGAGCATGACTCCACCACATCTTCTGTACTTTTATTATTCTGGGGGGACAAAAAAAAACAAAAATAACTCCTCACAGATAAACTGGTTACATCTTCAGATCGACGTTGCGTTCAGGTGTCTGCTTCAGAAACTGACTTCTTACAGTAACTTCAACAGGTTTTTACGCTTTAACGCAACGTCTTCCTGTAAAAGAAACAGTTTTTACCTCTGCAGCCCTCTGCCACACAATACTCCTCTGTTCACTAGATGCCAAGTGGTCCAGTCATCACCCCCCATGCCACCCCCACCCCAAAACCCCGACCCCTCTCTGCAATCTGTCTCCGTCCTTTGTGTCGGTATCTGTCTTTCCCTGAGCGAGAAGCTGCTGATGGTCAGTCAGATTAGCATCCAGCCGCTGAGGGGCAACTTGAAAACGGACAAAGAAAGAGCCGCTTTGTTTTCTTGACCCCGGAAATGAGAGCGGAAGCTGGTGGACAGAAAAAGAGGCATTATGGTGAAGCAGCGTTCACAGGAGAGCGGGGAAACTAGCAGCGTCACGGTCATTTCTCAGACTCGTTAGCATGACGTTTCCTGCTTCTGTGAGTCGTGTTTCATATGTTTTACTTCAGTCACAGCTGCGGTGCAGAGATGAGGATCAGTCCCCGATTCTAAGAAGCATTTTCATGCAAACGCAAACAATTCTGCATTAATGCGATTAAATACGATGTCTGATTCCTACTGATGTTTGATATTGGCTTGATATTGGCTTCTTTACTGATATCTGATATGCCAATATTGTCCAACTCTTGATTTCCGATATCAACCGATACCGATCTCTGCAGACAACTGTGAGGTATCTGTCATATTCTGAGATCGAACTATAATCTGCTCTGAGAGCAAACATCCCAAAATATCCTTAACTCTGCCAGATATCAGATACTAGCAGGTATCAGATACTACCATATATCAGATACCAGCAGGTATCAGATACTACCATATATCAGATACTAGCAGGTATTAGATACTACCATATATCAGATACTAGCAGGTATCAGATACTACCATATATCAGATACTACCATATATCAGAAACTAGCAGGTATCAGATACTACCATATATCAGATACCAGCAGGTATCAGATACTACCATATATCAGATACTAGCAGGTATTAGATACTACCATATATCAGATACTAGCAGGTATTAGATACTAGCAGGTATCAGATACTACCATATATCAGAAACTAGCAGGTATTAGATACTACCATATATCAGATACTAGCAGGTATTAGATACTAGCAGGTATCAGATACTACCATATATCAGAAACTAGCAGGTATCAGATACTGCCATATTAGATACTAGCAGGTATTAGATACCAGCAGGTATCAGATACTACCATATATCAGATACTAGCAGGTACTAGATACTACCATATATCAGATACTAGCAGGTATTAGATACTAGCAGGTATCAGATACTAGCATATATCAGAAACTAGCAGGTATTAGATACTACCATATATCAGATACTAGCAGGTATTAGATACTAGCAGGTATTAGATACTACCATATATCAGATACTAGCAGGTATTAGATACTACCATATATCAGATACTAGCAGGTATTAGATACTAGCAGGTATTAGATACTACCATATATCAGATACTAGCAGGTATTAGATACTACCATATATCAGATACTAGCAGGTAATAGATACTACCATATATCAGATAATAGCAGTTTTTAGATACTACCATATATCAGATACTAGCAGGTATTAGATACTACCATATATCAGATACTAGCAGGTATCAGATACTACCATATATCAGATACTAGCAGGTATTAGATACTACCATATATCAGATAATAGCAGTTTTTAGATACTACCATATATCAGATATTAGCAGGTATTAGATACTACCATATATCAGATACTAGCAGGTATCAGATACTACCATATATCAGATACTAGCAGGTATCAGATACTACCATATATCAGATACTAGCAGGTATTATCATGTCAGTCTGTAGCAGCAGCAGCTGCACCGTAGTCACATGACTCTGAAAGGAATTCTGGGAAATGAAGTTCTTCCAGGATAACAGGGACTTTCATTCATGCTGGATCGGTGCTGATGGAACAAGATCCAACAAGAGTTTGATTTAAAGTCAGTCTGAAAAAGGTGATACAGCTATTTTCCAACATCCCATTTTAATGATGATATCGACCGATGATATCGGACATCTGTACTGTAAAAGCTGCAGGATGCCTTTCCACCAGGACCTGCCTGCTGATGAGTTTGTGCTCATGATTAAACTTTCATTGAGCGACATGACGACAGATTTCGTCCCTGTCGTTCCTGATACTGCGATACCTTCTGCGTGACAGGAACGATAAAGTAAAGCATCAGTCCCTCTTTTATATCAGGCTTATATGATTCACTCTGGAACGTGGCCACTTCTGCATTTCTTTCCTCCATCGTCTTGTATCGTTCTTAGAAGTACCCGAAACAGAAAAGTTTCATTTGAAACTATTTTCTACTTTTTCTTTAGATCTTTTATCAGGTTTCACTCTCATTTGCATGACACACAAGTTTCAGACAACACAGTCGGGCTGGACGATAATTCAATATCGATATATATCGATCGATAGAGGGTCGATAAAAGTTCGATATAGAAACTCAGTTTTCCGCTGTAGCCTATCAGGTATCATGATACTACAGCCACTCCTCCCACCAAACCAATCACAAACACAGACCAGGCAAAGCTGAACTGTTAGTGTGATCTTTATTATTAGGGCTGGGAAAAAATATCGATACACTGAAATATCGCGATATTTTCATGTGCAGATTTCATATTGACATTTAAAAACGTGATATTGATCTATTTAACCAACGAAATATCGCAAGATTTCATCGTTCTCTTAAAAAATCTTGCGAGATTTTGTAACAGAACGACAAAATCTCGTGAGATTTTATTGGTTTAATAGATCATTACCACATTTTTAAATATCAATATATCATTTTGTGAAAATATTGCGATATTTCAGTGTATCGATATTTTTTCCCAGCCCTATATTTTACTGTGTAAGTAGGTCAATCAGCAAAAGCTTAAATGGCCAGGGCTGCACCTAAAATGGCTTCTAATTTGATAATGGCTTTCTTTCTTTCTTTTTTTTTTTTATAAATATCGATTTTTTTTTTTTTTTCTTATCGATAATCTTTGTTTCTATATCGTCCAGCCCTACAACACAGAAACTTTACCCGCTTCATCTTTATCTTTTCCATCTTGAATTCCTGACGTCTGTTTTCAGCACATCGATGAACTTCGTCACTTCCAGACTTCTGGGATTTAAACGAGGTGTGTCATGTTAAAGTTTGGGGGGGCTCACTGCTTGATACTCAATTGAAGCATTGTTCTTGAGCCCCCCCCCCGTGCCTCCTCACCCCTTCCTAGCAACCAGAACGCGTGGAAAGTGGTTTGAGGTGCAGGGAAATGGGGTTAGAGCACCCATGTGTTCAGACAATGGTGTGGTGCGTCCCATGCAGCATCGCCGCTGCAGGAATGCGTTAATTAGTGGATCTGATGAGAAAGAAGCCGTACAGTCGAGCTTCCTGCCTTCGGTCGGCTGTAATCTCTGTATCAGCGTTGTGCATACTTTCAGCAGCGTCTCCGGCTCATCTGATGATTGCACGCAGGAACTTGTCTAGAGCTGAGGAGTAACAGTAAAACTGCAGCGATCCCGTGTTTTAGTGCAGAAACGGTCCTGATGGTGTGGAGTCATGATAAATGATACAGAAAACATCTTTGTTCTCTGCATGTGGACTGTAGATCGGGACCAGCTTCATGTTTTCCCTCAGTCACAGCAGGAGCTGTCCATCATTATTCCTTCCCTCTGTGACACGATTGTTTTCCCATTAAAGGAGCATTCCACCCACAGAATGATGTAACTTTATCTTCCACCCCCCTCACGGTGAGAAAGACTCTGCAGCACTTTTTTAATATCTCAAATGCAGCCGGTGATCAGGAAGGCTTCTCGTTTCCCCCCAACTTTCATATAATGGAGTTCACCGGGGTCCGAGCCAAAAAGGTCCTTAAAGTCCACAAAAACTTGTCAATATTCCTGGAAGATGTAAGACGTAGTACTGATGTAGTACTGATGTAGTACTGTTTAGTCTCTAAAAATCTACTAAATGATGTCATTTCCAGTAAATTCTGGACGCTACCCACTCAGGACACTTGGATTACGTTGGACGAGCAGTATGGAGGAATATTGACACGTTTTTGTGGACTTTTATGGACCTTTTTGGCTCGGACCCCGGTGAACTCCATTATATGAAAGTTGGGGGAAACGAGAAGCCTTCCTGATCACCGGCTGCATTTGAGATATTAAAAAAGTGCTGCAGAGTCTTTCTCACCATGAGGGGGGTGGAAGATAAAGTTACATCATTCTGTGGGTGGAATATTCCTTGAACCATCCAGAACAGCATCGTTTGAACGCTGGATATCGTCTTCTTTCCATGTCTGGGCCAGTTAAAGGTGTGGACATGCTGTGTTCGTGTAGGAGGCTGGAGGTCTTAGACGTCTGCAGACACCAGGAAGCATCAATGCTAACATGTAGCATAGCAACATGTAGCATAGCAACATGTAGCATAGCAACATGTAGCATAGCAACATGACGGGGGAAACTCTGCTGAAAGGCTCGACCGAGCATCGGCATCCAATCCAAACCCACTTCAGACCCAAAGTCGTTACATGAGAGTTAGAAATGTCCGATATGATTGACCTACCGATATTACTGCCATATATCGGCATTAAAATGTGGTATTGAAAAGTATTGATAGTTTTTTTTTTTTTATCATTCTGATATTTGAGGACGCACAATCACCTTTTTAAAAGAAAAACAATACTGGTAAACGACAAATTTAAGCTCCTAAAGGCCGATATCGATACCTAAATATCGATACACTGAAATATTGCGATATTTTCATAAGCAGATTTCATATTAACATTTTAAAAAGCGACATTGATCTTTTTTACCAACGAAATCTTGTGTAATTTCATCGTTCTCTTACAAAATCTCGCGGGTTTTTGTGAAATCACATTTATCATTACAGGCTGTTAAAAAATGCCGACTCATTAATACTTTCAACTTTGAAGTGTAGAGAAAATGTTTAACCCCGTAGAATCTGCTGAGCTCAGTTCTTTCAATGCATGAATATGAATAAGATGAATCTTACAGAACCTGCACAGACACGTGATGATGCAAAGCTTCATGCCTGATCATCACACAGAAGCTCAGCTTTCAGTGAAACTCCGTCCTGCTCCGACACGCTTTGTCAGGTATCCAAACATCGATTAATCATCCAGGAGCGTTTATTCTCCGGCTGGGGCGGCACGAGTCTGGGATCAGATATTATGTTACATAAGAAAAATGGATCCACACCAAATATCTCCATCACAAACCACGAAAATAAACTTATTCTCAGATGATAAAATAGTTTTATTTTATCATCTGTCATTAGTCAGCATCAGAACCTTTAATCCCAGTCAGCATCACAACCTTTAATCCCAGTCAGCATCAGAACCTTTAATCCCAGTCTGCATCAGAACCTTTAATCCCAGTCAGCATCAGAACCTTTAATACCAGTCAGCATCCAGAACCTTTTAATCTCAGTCAGCATCTAGAACCTTTAATCCCAGTCGGCATCAGAACCTTTAATCCCAGTCAGCATCAGAACCTTTAATCCCAGTCAGCATCTAGAACCTTTAATCCCAGTCAGCATCTAGAACCTTTAATCCCAGTCAGCATCTAGAACCTTTAATCCCAGTCAGTATCAGAACCTTTAATCCCAGTCAGCATCAGAACCTTTAATCCCAGTCAGCATCAGAACCTTTAATCCCAGTCAGCATCAGAACCTTTAATACCAGTCAGCATCAGAACCTTTAATCCCAGTCAGCATCAGAACCTTTAATCCCAGTCAGCATCAGAACCTTTAATCCCAGTCAGCATCAGAACCTTTAATCCCAGTCAGCATCAGAACCTTTAATCCCAGTCAGATCAGAACCTTTAATCCCAATCAGCATCAGAACCTTTAATCCCGGTCAGCATCTAGAACCTTTAATCCCAGTCAGCATCTAGAACCTTTAATCCCAGTCACTATCAGAACCTTTAATCCCAGCCAGCATCAGAACCCTTAATCCCAGTCAGCATCAGAACCTTTAATCCCAGTCATCATCAGAACCTTTAATCCCAATCAGCATCAGAACCTTTAATCCCAGACAGCATCAGAACCTTTAATCCCAGTCAGCATCTAGAACCTTTAATCCCAGTCATCATCAGAACCTTTGATCCCAGTCAGCATCTAGAACCTTTAATCCCAGTCAGCATCTAGAACCTTTAATCCCAGTCAGCATCAGAACCTTTAATTCCAGTCAGCATCAGAACCTTTAATCCCAGTCAGTATCTAGAACCTTTAATTCCAGTCAGCATCAGAACCTTTAATCCCAGTCAGCACCAGAACCTTTAATCTCAGATCACTAGAACCTTTAGTCCCAGTCAGCATCAGAACCTTTAATCCCAGTCAGCATCAGAACCTTTAATCCCAGTTAGCATCAGAACCTTTAATCCCAGTCAGGATCTACTGTAGAACCTTTAATCCCAGTCAGCATCAGAACCTTTAATCCCAGTCAGCATCAGAACCTTTAATCCCAGTCAGGATCTACTGTAGAACCTTTAGTCCCAGTCAGCATCAGAACCTTTAATCCCAGTCAGCATCTACTGTAGAGCCTTTAATCCCAGTCAGCATCTACTGTAGAGCCTTTAATCCCAGTCAGCATCTACTGTAGAACCTTTAATCCCAGTCAGCATCTACTGTAGAACCTTTAATCCCAGTCAGCATCAGAACCTTTAATCCCAGTCAGCATCTACTGTAGAACCTTTAATCCCAGTCAGCATCTACTGTAGAACCTTTAATCCCAGTCAGCCTCTACTGTAGAACCTTTTAATCCCAGTCAGCATCTACTGTAGAACCTTTAATCCCAGTCAGCATCTACTGTAGAACCTTTAATCCCAGTCAGCATCTACTGTAGAACCTTTAATCCTAGTCAGCATCTACTGTAGAACCTTTGATCCCAGTCAGCATCTACTGTAGAACCTTTAATCCCAGTCAGCATCTACTGTAGAGCCTTTAATCCCAGTCAGCATCTAGAACCTTTAATCTCAGTCAGCATCTACTGTAGAACCTTTAATCCCAGTCAGCATCTACTGTAGAACCTTTAATCCCAGTCAGCATCTACTGTAGAACCTTTAATCCCAGTCAGCATCTACTGCAGAACTTTTAATCCCAGTCAGCCTCTACTGTAGAACCTTTAATCCCAGTCAGCATCTACTGTAGAACCTTTAATCCTAGTCAGCATCTACTGTAGAACCTTTAATCCCAGTCAGCATCTACTGCAGAACCTTTAATCCCAGTCAGCATCTACTGTAGAACCTTTAATCCCAGTCAGCATCTACTGTAGAACCTTTAATCCCAGTCAGCCTCTACTGTAGAACCTTTAATCCCAGTCAGCATCTACTGTAGAACCTTTAATCCCAGTCAGCATCTACTGTAGAACCTTTAATCCCAGTCAGCATCTACTGTAGAACCTTTAATCCCAGTCAGCATCTACTGTAGAACCTTTAATCCCAGTCAGCATCTACTGTAGAACCTTTAATCCCAGTCAGCATCTACTGTAGAACCTTTAATCCCAGTCAGCATCTACTGTAGAACCTTTAATCCCAGTCAGCATCTACTGCAGAACCTTTAATCCCAGTCAGCATCTACTGCAGAACCTTTAATCCCAGTCAGCATCTACTGTAGAACCTTTAATCCCAGTCAGCATCTACTGTAGAACCTTTAATCCCAGTCAGCATCTACTGTAGAACCTTTAATTTCAGTCAGCATCTACTGTAGAACCTTTAATCCCAGTCAGCATCTACTGTAGAACCTTTAATCCCTGTCAGCATGTACTGTAGAACCTTTAATCCCAGTCAGCATCTACTGTAGAACCTTTAATCCCAGTCAGCATCTACTGTAGAACCTTTAATCCCAGTCAGCGTCTACTGTAGAACCTTTAATCCCAGTCAGCATCTACTGTAGAACCTTTAATCCCAGTCAGCATCTACTGTCCAGAACCTTTAATCCCAGTCAGCATCTACTGCAGAACTTTTAATCCCAGTCAGCCTCTACTGTAGAACCTTTAATCCCAGTCAGCATCTACTGTAGAACCTTTAATCCTAGTCAGCATCTACTGTAGAACCTTTAATCCCAGTCAGCATCTACTGTAGAACCTTTAATCCCAGTCAGCATCTACTGTAGAACCTTTAATCCCAGTCAGCATCTACTGTAGAACCTTTAATCCCAGTCAGCCTCTACTGTAGAACCTTTAATCCCAGTCAGCATCTACTGTAGAACCTTTAATCCCAGTCAGCATCTACTGTAGAACCTTTAATCCCAGTCAGCATCTACTGTAGAACCTTTAATCCCAGTCAGCATCTACTGTAGAACCTTTAATCCCAGTCAGCATCTACTGTAGAACCTTTAATCCCAGTCAGCATCTACTGCAGAACCTTTAATCCCAGTCAGCATCTACTGCAGAACCTTTAATCCCAGTCAGCATCTACTGCAGAACCTTTAATCCCAGTCAGCATCTACTGTAGAACCTTTAATCCCAGTCAGCATCTACTGTAGAACCTTTAATCCCAGTCAGCATCTACTGTAGAACCTTTAATTTCAGTCAGCATCTACTGTAGAACCTTTAATCCCAGTCAGCATCCAGAACCTTTAATCCCTGTCAGCATCTACTGTAGAACCTTTAATCCCAGTCAGCATCTACTGTAGAACCTTTAATCCCAGTCAGCATCTACTGTAGAACCTTTAATCCCAGTCAGCATCTACTGTAGAACCTTTAATCCCAGTCAGCATCTACTGTAGAACCTTTAATCCCAGTCAGCATCTACTGTAGAACCTTTAATCCCAGTCAGCATCTACTGTAGAACCTTTAATCCCAGTCAGCATCTACTGTAGAACCTTTAATCCCAGTCAGCATCTACTGTAGAACCTTTAATCCCAGTCAGCATCTACTGTAGAACCTTTAATCCCAGTCAGCATCTACTGTAGAACCTTTAATCCCAGTCAGCATCTACTGTAGAACCTTTAATCCCAGTCAGCATCTACTGTAGAACCTTTAATCCCAGTCAGCATCAGAACCTTTAATCCCAGTCAGCATCTACTGTAGAACCTTTAATCCCAGTCAGCATCTACTGTAGAACCTTTAATCCCTGTCAGCATCTACTGTAGAACCTTTAATCCCAGTCAGCATCTACTGTAGAACCTTTAATCCCAGTCAGCATCTACTGTAGAGCCTTTAATCCCAGTCAGCATCTACTGTAGAACCTTTAATCCCAGTCAGCATCTACTGTAGAACCTTTAATCCCAGTCAGCATCTACTGTAGAGCCTTTAATCCCAGTCAGCATCTACTGTAGAGCCTTTAATCCCAGTCAGCATCTACTGTCAGAGCCTTTAATCCCAGTCAGCATCTACTGTAGAGCCTTTAATCCCAGTCAGCATCTACTGTAGAGCCTTTAATCCCCAGTCAGCATCTACTGGAGAACCTTTAATCCCAGTCAGCATCTACTGGAGAACCTTTAATCCCAGTCAGCATCTACTGGAGAACCTTTAATCCCTGTCAGCATCTACTGTAGAGCCTTTAATCCCCAGTCAGCATCTAGAACCTTTAATCCCAGTCAGCATCTACTGCCAATCCCAGCCATCTCATGGCTTACATGCTTTCATGCAGCATCTGCAGGCAGAAATCTTCACGAACGTTCTCCATGTGGTCGGAAACCATCCTGCGGGTTTCTTATTTGAAGCTCCTTTCATGTTTTTCTCCGTCGCAGCTTCACCTCAGAGTGAGTCATGCAGACTTCAGACTTCACATGCTAACCGATTCCGGCTCTTTGTAATCTTGAAAAACGTTTCCCATCGTGGTTGAAGTGGAAGCAGAAACGTTAAAGTCAGTCCAGCTTCCTCCGTTGGACAGCTTCTGTCCTCTGAGATGTTTCTAACCCGGCGTTCGGGTCGGGAGCTTCCCGGGCCGGTCCCGGTGGCTGCTGGTAGCCGGGGTGAGGAAGTGTGACGGGGGGGGGGATTACAAACGCCTGCTGCTGGGAAGCTTTCCTGGCAGAGAGGGGAACCGTGTGGACGGAGGAGCTGATTTATACGTGTGTTTGTGTGGCGAGCAGGACTGTGGCTCACGGGGGGGGGGGCGGCATGGTGACACCACAACACACCCACGGAGGAAATGATGGCAGCTCTGCTCTGCTCAGGGTTAAATGTCAAGTTCTGAGGTAGAAAAGTTTCTCCTCATTTCATTTAGGAGGAAAAACACTTTTTCATGCAAGTCAGTGTTTCTCAAATGGGGGTACTGGGAGACACTTACGGGGGTACATAAGAAAATAAAGTAAAAGGGGGAGAACTTGTTTCATCTTAACAGAAATGACTGCAGTTTGTATGATGAGGTCACTTCAGGTGGTCAGGATTACTACACACGTGCAAATTAGGGATGCAGAAAATGTAGATACACTGAAATCATGTGATATTTTCATATGCAGATATATCAATGTTTAAAAAAGGCGGTATTTTACTCACAAAATTTCGCCAGATTTAGTCGCTCTGTGATGAAATCCTGCGAGATTTCACGAAATTTTGCAAGATTTCTAAACAGAACTATGAAATTTCATAAGATTTAATTGGTAAAATAGATCAATACCGCATTTTTAATTGAGATGCACCAATCGGACTAGGACTGGGCGATAAGCTGAAAATTTACCGACACCGACATTTCCAACGATAACCGACGTCATTTTCTTCCATGTCGGTGTGTTCGGTGCTGCGGCCCCTTTAAGAAAGCCGGCAGTGGAATTGCAGCACAGGACGTTTTTGTTCTCTCCAACTTGCCGTAGTTTCGTGTAACGTGACATTTCTGCACTGGAGCTTCGTGTTTTTCATCATCTTCTGCATGTTTTCTGTACAACATATGTCTGTAAATGATCAGTTTATCTGTTGTCAGTATAAAGTGAGAAACGTTTTGACAATAGTAGTGATGCTAATTGCGTTAGCCTGTCTATGGGTTTTTCAATGTTAAGTTAGCATTCGTGCTAATCGATAGTCGTGTGTGCATTTAATGGGAAAAAATATCAAAACACTGAAGTATCGCGGAATTTTCATATGCAGATTTTAAATTGATATTAAGATAAGCGATATTGATCTATTTACTAATGAAATCTCGCAAGATTTCATCGTTCTCTTGCAAAATCTTGCGAGATTTCACAAAATCCTGCACGATTTCGTAACAGAGTGACGAAATCTCGCAATATTTCGTCCGTAAACTAGATTGATAATAGGTTTTTTAAATATTGACATGATATCAGCATATGAAAATATCACGATATTTCAGTGTATTGATATTTTTCCCAGCCCTAGTTTTCATTATTATCAAAATAAATGTACACTTTATTTGTTAATAAATGATATTAACTACATTCATATCTCTCAATTTGTCCTTTTTTAAAACAAGGATAAATGTTTATTACCAGCCTTAACTCACATGGCACGGTGAACAGTTCATTCATCCAACAGTAGGACTGGATCGGTATCGGGTATCGGCCGATATGCTTTGCCCAGATATCGTATCGGATTGGTTCGGAAAAACTGGATCGGTGCGTTTCTGTTTTTTTAAATATCAATATGATATCGGCATATGAAAATATGGCAATATTTCAGTGTAACGATATTTTTTCCACCTTGTGCAAATATACCAAATGCACGTTTAAAATAACTTCTGGAGAAATGAGTCCAATCATGATGTGAAACGCTGGATTTTTAACTTCTACGTACCTGGGATTAAATGTTTGATGCTTTCACAGATGCTTCGTGATCGAGAACTTGCAAGAATTTTGCAAATGTGTAAATATGTTAAATGACATGCAAATTTTTAAAATATTAGGAAATATATATCAATAAAATTACAAAATATGATTGTAATGCATAAAATATAAAAAATCCATTTGCAATGACTGATTGTACTTTCATAAATTATCTTATAAAAATTCATTTAGACAGTTTTTAGGTATTTTATGAAAATATAAATGCATCATATATTTTAATTTCAGAATATACATATGTGTACAGATCAAAAGCTCAAATTTGAATATGTAAATAAATAAAAGAATGTAAATGTGTAATTGAAGCAAAGTTTTGTTGAAACTTCTCTTATTTTCCATAAATTTCAGGTTGTTCATAAGAACGTAAATTAAATGTTAACATCTTGATAATAGACTCGTACGTTGTGCTTCTTTATATAAAATAAAGGGTAAAATGTGGGGTTTTCATCATTTCTAGACTATTATTATTTTATTTTACTGGTCTGATCCACCGGATCGTTCCGTCTGTGGTTGCTAAACTAAAATGTAAACCAGCTCTCCTGGTTTTGGGGTACTTGGCAGAAAAGTGTCGTACGGGGGAAGAACGTTGTTAAAATGTAGACAAACAGATGGAACAGAGTTCATCGCTTTCTTTTTACTCAATTATTCACCAGTTAATAGTCTCACTTCCCCCATGTGAAGTCATCCTGTAAACACAC
>JALJCO010013882.1:0-11125 GCA_023101725.1 Atherinomorus stipes | reverse complement strand
TTATGTATCCTGGGGGGTCCGGTCCCTCCTGGTTTCAGTTGGCCGCCCAGGTCGGGGGGGGGTGGCCGCTCCTGGGCGCGTGGGCCCCGGGGCCCGGGCGCTGTCTCTGCTCGGGGACGCCCGGCGCCCGGTGGCCGGCAGCTGCTGGTCTTGGTCCGCTGGGGCCTGGCCCCCAGACTGCAGGGCGCTCCGGCTGGGGCCACTTTTGCCGCCCTTCGGGGGATGCATGTCCGCTCTTTTTTGGGGGGGGCAGCTGGGATCTGGGCCTCTGGGCGGCTGCTGGGGGCCTGGGTCGTGAGCCTTGCGGGCTTCCTCCTCCTTGCAGAGACGAGGCTGCATCTGCATGACTGTATCACCACGGAGACCCTTTATTATGCATGTTGACACTGTGACACTGCTTCCCATTGGGATGACTAGGTTGTACCTCTTCTCTGCTTCCCATTGCGATGACTAGGTTGTACCTCTTCTGCTTCCCATTGCGATGACTAGGTTGTACCTCTCTTCTCTACTTCCCATTGCGATGACTAGGTTGTACCTCTTCTCTACTTCCCATTGCGATGACTAGGTTGTACCTCTTCTCTGCTTCCCATTGCGATGACTAGGTTGTACCTCTTCTCTACTTCCCATTGCGATGACTAGGTTGTACCTCTTCTCTGCTTCCCATTGCGATGACTAGGCTATACCTCTTCTCTACTTCCCATTGCGATGACTAGGTTGTACCTCTTCTCTACTTCCCATTGCGATGACTAGGTTGTACCTCTTCTCTGCTTCCCATTGCGATGACTAGGTTGTACCTCTTCTCTGCTTCCCATTGCGATGACTAGGTTGTACCTCTTTCTCGCCCCATTTGCGCTGACTTGCCACTTTCTCTCTACTTCCCACTGCTGTAATACCTCCAGGGCTGCACTTCCTTTCTTAGTTCTGCGGGGTGTTTGCATGGACTGAGGATATTTAGTCAGCCCAGAGGGTCCCTCCCTGTGTGATTGCTTGTTTTGTTTTTCCATAGACCTTGGTTGTTTAGGGATCATCACATACCAGGACCTGTGGAAGTGGATTCATTTTTCTCTCCTCTCTCTTCCTCTTCCTTATTCTTTCTCTCTCTGTTTCACTTTCTATCAATACTTGTTAACTTTCATTTCTCCTTGTCAGTCCAAGGTATGAAATGGAATAAAAATAGACAAATGCTCAAATAAAGATACTTCCTTCTAGTCCTCTTCTCTACTTCCCATTCATACTAGGTTTACCTCTTCTCTCTAGTTCTCTTTTTTATATCTAGGATATTTAACCCCTCATCCTCCTTAGGGTTTTTTTTTTTTAAGATTTTTTTGTCAATTTCCCTGTCTCTATGATTCATTTTTCTCCCCTCTCTCTCTCCCTCTTTCTTCCCTTTTCTCTTTTTTTTTTTTTTCCTCTTTTTTTTTTTTTTTTCCCTTTTTCCCCCCAATTAATTATTGTTTTATTAATTTTTAATAAAATAAATATATATTGTTGTGGATAAAATGTTTCCCCAAGAAAGGATGAGAAAGGCTAAGTAGGGTCTGGTGATAGAAGGTCAACACCTCAGATTTATTGACACAACAGTGACAGCGTACATCCTATACAGAGGCCGAAGACCACGTTTACGCCTGACGCCAATCTTTTATAGAGCCGAGATAAAGGCTCAGATTACATCAAACCCATATTAAGAGAATCAACTAAACATAGACACACTGTTGCCCGTATCAGATTTAAATGTCATGTCTTATAATAACATTGTCCTAAGCTCTCTTTACTTGGTAAACACCACCTGCTTTCCTGTCACTTCTAAGTGACAGGGACTGTTAATATTGTAGCTTATAAGGATTGGGAAATCCACCACATTCCCCCCTCATTAGGATTTAATCCTAATCAAAAGGAAGACACAACAACTACACACACAAGGTAAAACAACATTGGCATAATATAACATTGTCACAATATAACAATAGCAGCACATCAGATGAGACGACCCCTGCCGCCGCCGACGATGAAGAGGAAGGCTGATGAGGAGGACTTGGTCGGTGACGTCACTTGTCGATGTCCTGTGTAGAGCAGGGATGATGCACAGGCCAAAACACGACGACCAACCGCAACTAACCACCAACACCCCCCCAGGTCCCTTCCACAAGAGAACCTGAACAACCGGCAACCCGCAGCACGTGTACGCAAACCCCTTAAGATGATCCAAAACCAGAAGCAGCAGCACACGCGCAAAATCACCGCTAGACGGCACGCACCGGACAACAACCACCACTAGGACCATCAAACAACGGCATTGACCGAGGAGGCAAGCAATACCCCTGACCAAACATAATCGGGCACCCCATGAGCCCACTTAAATCAACAAAACCCCGTGGATTGAACCATTTAAGAGGAGTAGGTTTAAGTAGAATACACGACCATCAAAATTATATTTCCCTAGTTTCACCAAAGTAAATTAACCCAAATGTACCGAACCCATTGCCAGGTAGCACCATCAACCTCAACACGTTAGGGTAAAACTAACGTAGATCCAACTGAATCCATATACATAAGAGCAAAACCAACCCCAAATAATCGTGTTTCCTAACCTTACAAAAATGAGGTAAGGAACCAGAACCAGGTACGAGAACTACCCATTCAAAAGACAGGAGTGGCTACAACTGAATAACTGACAGGCTACAACTGAACCCCAGAGACTACTGAGCGCCGATGCCGAAGAAAACCCGATTGAATGGTCAACGGTGGCAGTCATGAACCCACAGAACGACCCACACCTAACGCTCATCACCAAAAGAACGGCAACCGACGTCCTGAGCAGAGACAACCCCCTGGCCGGCGTACAAGATGACGCACCCTTATGGCCTAAGCCCCTCGCAACACGTGGCAACATAACCAACACGGAATCCCCAAAAAGGCAAAAGACCCCTAGAGATCGCCGTCGGCCGCCCCTGGATACCCAAAGGCACAGTACTTTAGCGTGACCGGATGTAAGGTGCTCCAATACTTTAATGCTCAGCCCATTATACATGGCTGCGTGCCTACTGGGACGAGAAAATGAGGGCAGACCAAACCGAGACCAAACGGGTCTCTCCCCCCCTCTGATCCAAGATCAGAACATTACCCCAAAAAACCCAGCAAACAAGGACGCAAGCCAACACCACCCCGCACCACCGACCAGACGTGCCCAACCCGAACACCGAACAGCAACAGGGAACTATTCCCACCCGGCCGAACAGGCAAAGGCGAACCACCCCCCACTGGGCCAGCCGACAGACACCGGCAACGGACCAGCAACCCCCCAGAACGCGTCCCCCCCTCCCAACTGCGATCGAGACCGATACACAGCTGAACATGAGCCACACGATTCCAACGGGACGCACATGGCAACGCAACCCAACCAACAGAACCTGCCTAATAGGCCACACAGTCCCAACCGCGCACGACAAGGCGTAGGGGACGACACGACGCACACAAGCGGGGCAACAGAGAACCATTGGGACGAGGGGACCGACACTGCAGCACGAAAGAAAGGGACGGACAAATGTGCACATCCCTGCTCCCCTGGACACTCCCAGTTGATCCGGACGGCCGTAGATCTTCATCCATGGCGGTGCCACACGGGGAGCTCCAACGACGACAGCCCAGGAGAGCAGCCACACCAGACGACCCATCACCACAGACTCCTGGAACAAGGCGGTGCACCACCCCTGACGGTGAGGAAGCGCCGCACAGCAGCGAAGAACTTGAAGGACTTCCAGCGCTGGCAGAGAAGACGACCAGCCAACCGGGATCGTCCAAGAAGAGAAGGCGAGCGGACAGCGAGGGAACAGCGAGGGAAAGCTGAGAAAAGGACCCACGATGGCTGAGTCCCGCCTGCCGGGGGCCTGAGGGCACACACGTGTCATTCTCCCCAGTTTCCTCCGGAGGACAAAGGAGAAGAAGTGGACAGCCCCCCCCTGGTGTCTGGAGTGGTCGAGACAGAGCCCCGTCCAAAGGGCCAGATGCTGATGGCAACATCCAGGCTCCAGATCTCCTCTGGTAGACCAGCAAAAGCAAAAGGATGGATCCCTACGGAAATACGTAGACATGGCCGGAGAAGTGTTCCCGCATCTTCAACCGTTCCTCCTCCCTCTACCGGACCGGGTATGAAGTCAATAAATGCAGCAGCCCTCAACACGGGCCAAGGAATGCATCAGCAAAGACCCATAAAGCGGTCGACCAAGGTGACATACAGAGAAAAAACCTAAAGGACAAGATGGCAGCCATGAGAAAGACCCACGCAGCCAACAGCACGCCGCTGGCGACAAGGACCAGCATCCAAAGCAGAGGCGAGAGTGGGGAATGAGGAAGGACATTTTAATGAGGAAGGACATGCGCCCTAAGAAGGTATAGGCTATGAAGGAACAGAAGGAAAAGAAATGAGGCAGAGCGCCCAAGATGCAGCTGCAGGTCCGTCCACAGCTCTGCAATGGGCCAAGGTAGGCACGAGCAGAACCAGGCAAAAGGGAGAAAGGACTTCTTCCAACGATCCTCTGACACCTGCAGTCCTGCAGGCCAGATGAAATGACCCCCCAACAACTGATGTCGGCCGACAGGAGGGACATAGAGACCCCACAGAGGCCCAGAAATGGCAGACCCGGGGAGACCCAGGAGCCGACCTCAGGAGAGGAAGAGAGCCGGGGCATACATGAAGACAACCTGCGTCCAAAACCAGGTTACAGGCACAGACGCAAGGCTCAGCCCCAGAAGTAAGGCCAGATGACATTGCACGTGGGCGCAGCATGGGCACGCTGTAAGATGAAGGAAGGAAGACGGAAAAGCCACAACATGGCGGACATCACTGGAGCCAAGGAATATCCAAAACGGTACCCTCTAACTGGAAGTTGCACTCCCGCTGCAACCAGGTCAGCCTGAGGAACCATGGATGGATATGACGTCGCTCCACCGACAAACAAGGCGAGACTCCATGGACAAGGATGAACCGAACCAAGTCAAGAATCCCTGAACAGGGTCCGCACTCTCAGGCAGGAAGGAGATAAAGAAAGACAAAGAAGGCTGGAAGCAAGTCAAGAATGTAGGACACGGGGTTAGCGTAGTATATTAGCAACATACACACACACTGCTATGTTAGCATCATCAATAATGGCATAGGCCACATTAGCATTGACCCAAGTTAGCGCATTCCTCCTCTTAGTCCAGCACTACGAGAAAACACCACCCAGCATGACAACTCCACTCCAACCCCGGGCAAGCTGAATCCACCCCAAAACCCATTTAAACTGGAAGCCCCCAAAATAAGTAATATTAAGTGATGCATGAAAACCTGAGTGTACTTCACTTCAACATTCAAGCTCAGCCTACAAGGAAAATTAAAGTTTCACCAAAGGCAGCGACTAAGTAGAACTAACTTAAATGGAACGCAGATGGGATGCCACACCCAACTTATCCCCCCCCCCATTTTGTGGCATTACCACAAGGACAAGTGCATTCCACCCAAAGTTATAAAAGAGCTGCAGTAAAACCTGACAGCAACAGTAAGTTGGAGATCAATTGATCCTAATGTCAGACCAGCGAAGTTTCTGCCACGATGCAGCAGCTGCTGGATAATGCACTCATGTGATGTATCAATGACTGTAACCCATCTAACGTAGTCTTTAGCAAATAGTTCAAATAAAACCAAAATTCGGGCCAAGAGTGTGTTGCCACCCATGGAAAGGCGCTTCCAGATGTGGGGGAGGTGAACCTAGGGGCTACACAAGGGTTATCATGATATAACATAACCAAGGGTCGCCCAATGTTAATGCAGCATCCCGGTTGCCGTGGCCCTGCAAGCAAGCAACTGCAGAGGTGCACACGAGCATACCCCAGTAGAGAGCCCCTCCACTCGTTAGCACTACATAGTACAAGCAACCTGACAGGTCCTGATCAGGTGTGAGGGGAGCAGCCAGTAAATTAATCAGCAAACAAGCAGTGAGATTTGGACGCATGTCAGCTGGCAAGCTCAGTCACACACACCATGCATCCTGTCCCCTCCTATGCACACTTAAAGTTGGCTAAAGTAACTAAAGTTGGCTAAAATCTGCAGTAGCATCCTTAGTTGTAGTCTTTAAAAATTAAAGTAAATTAATATAAAATTAATTTACAAGTTTATGTTAGTCTTATATTAATCAAATAAGGTAATATAATACAGAAGCCCTTGGGATGATTTGAAATCTATTTACATTTAACCTGTGTACAGTTTCCAACTGGTTTTACTCCAAAAGATTTCCTGTGGTTTTTGAATGGCACGACGACCACCGATAATTTACTAAAAGGAAATCCCCCAAACCTGAACCTAACCCTGAAACTAATAAAACTAAACTAAAACTAACCCTTGTCCAACAATAGAACCAGTAAACCCAGCACGTCAGTCACATTTAAACTGACTAAAAGGAACTAAATTGAAAAACAAAAGGCCACCCCAAAATAAACAAAACCTAAACTGGGAGTGTAGAGCTTTAAGTATTAAGTTGCCTTCTTCCTGCAATTCAACCTTCCCCAATTCCTCTGGATATTTAGTTATTTGCGCATTCGCCTACTTCTATATTTACCAATCGTGTCCTGGCCTGGATAACTGAATAATGCCTGCTGAGTGAAGGCAACCGGATGTCAGACTGGAGGAGTAAATTTGAAATCGATATGGATAACAGAGAGGTAGACAGACAGACTGACAGATATGGATGGATGGACGGATAGATGGATGGATGGATGAAGATAAATAGATAGATAGATAGATAGATAGATAGATCTTTCACAAGAGAAATTCAGATAACCCCAAAGCAAAGAGTCTCATCGCCGTCTAGTCCCCAACAACCCATCCCCGACCCAACCTGGTTAGTGACGATACCGTAGTTAGGGCATATGTTGCATACTTAATCAAATGAGGTGTCCCTTAACCTAATCTCATGCAGAGCACCATTTTTGTGTGAAAGTCACACTTTCCCCAGCAAATTAAGGGTGCAGTGTGTAAGCGTCCTGGTACAGCGGGGGTACAGTGTCTTCTGGAGGCCAGAACTCTAACAGACACTGGAGTAAATATTTCCTCCAGCTGGTGGGTCCTGTGGTCTCGGCGTAATTACAGATATACCACTGGAGATCCCCATAACGTCTGTAAAGGCAAAACTCAACAGCACCACAGCTCCTTTAACAAAGCTGGCACACAGGCACGCGGTCCAGAAGTCTTACTGTACACTGGTGTAGAGTCCCTGCGAGTATACTCGAACCGGTCTGAAAGGAAAGCACACAACAGCTATTTTAACATAGCAGTCATACATCAGTGGAGGCACAGTCCCGGGTCTTATACCACGTCTTCCTGTATGCGACCTTGGATTGGTTACACACTGTACCTTTAATCTTCATCCCCCCCTTTACCACAGGAGGTTCTGTCATAAGTCGGTCAGACAAACCTGGACAGAAGACAGTAGCACGTTAGACCAGCAAGACAAGGTTAGACAGCAGAAGTATAGCTATTCATCCCCACCTTCCTGTTTGCAGCTACCCCCCTCCCTTTATCGGCCTCTGCTAATAAATTTAAATACAACTGAGGAGAAGGAGTCAACCAGTCTATTATTAGAGACAGCCTCCCCTGAGCTGGCATAAAATGAGGTTTTATTTACAATAAGACTCTCAAGGACAGGTGTATGCAGGCTCAGAGACATGTGAACCGAACCCACGCCTCGGTCACAAGTGTGACCTTTACATTTACCTTACAGATTGGGGGGGGGGAGACGAGAGCCACTGGATTTACTCACGCTCACTTTGTGTGAGAGTCATACCTGGCCCCGGTCCTGGGACAATCTGGAGAGATAGAATTCACATGTCAGTGAGTCGTCATTATGATGGAATCCAGCAACGTTCAGTAATCATTGTGCTCTCCCGGGATCTGCTCCAAGGAAATGCAGGAGGTAATAAGATTGTTTCCACTAGGCATCAGTACATTTTATCACAATTCGGACTGTTTCAGGAATCTAAGATATGTATCTAAGGCAAGCGTTCTTCCTTGCAGTGAGCGTGTACATATAAGGACATGCAGTGTCTCCTACTTACCCCCCAAACAGTCAGAAATGCGATTACACTTTCACCGATCACATCACCGCGTTTCATGACTCATGAATCAGAAAAATCTGAAGCTGGCGTTTCTGAGGTGAGGATCCATTCCCTGAGTCTGGAAGGCCGCCAGATTAAGTCAGATGGTGTAATCAACCTTTGATTCTAAGCCAATGACCCCTCCCTTTTTAATAATCTAAGTCGGTTGTCAACCAGTCAGGTGTTCGTGGGCCCTTCCGTGCCTTTGCTTTCACTGCCCACCCCCCCTCTTTTCCAGCCGGCCACTGCCACCACGTGGGCTGGAATGAAAAAGCTCTAGGGTTTCCTTGCCCCCCCCCTCAGACATGTCATGAGCTGGTCACCAGTAACTTGTCTGTTACTCACAGGTGCCCCAGCATTAGGAGATTTTAGGTCCCGGGGGAGTCAGGCTGCGTTTGCAGAGCGTTGAAAAGGGGGTGGACAGAATCGGCACCGGTACTTGTGACAGTCAGTCAGTCAGGGGTCGAAACTAACTTTCTGATGGCTGAACCGAGCCAGGACCTGGATTCCCCACTCTGAGAAAACCAGAACAGAAATAGTTATTAGAGACAACTCAGAACACAAGGACTTAAATCTGACAAGTCCCTCATAGATCATAAGATGAAAAAAAAAAAATAACAATGTGACATTTTCTCCCTGGGAGAATGAATAACTAACAAGTAGATATTTACATTTACACGCATCAACATTCAGTTTAGTTTCATTTTGTTCAAAGGCTCTGCCAGTGAGTGTACTGACTTACAGTCTGAGTACTCCTTCCCCGCCCCTTCCAGGCAGCAGTTACATGCATTCCTCTGCATTTTCATGGAGGCATTGTGAGAGAGTCACATGATCACTATCCTATTGTCTTAATTATGTTATTTTTACGAACTTCCTTTTATGCATTTATTTATCCATTTATGTATTTATTTTTGGGCATGGATCTGCACTCCCCTATTTTAATCCTATGCTATATCACTCCCCCTCCCCCTTCCAGGGACACAAATGCTCCTGGCCTCTGAAGAGGGTCTACACACAGAAGACGCACACACATGAGACACACAAATTGTGTAACCAGACCCAACATTTATTAATAGACCTCACACAGAGAGCTCTCTTCATTCACACACACACACACACACAGAAAGGTCAGTCAGTGAGTCGGTCCGTCAGTCTGTTAGAGCATTTCCTGATATAACCTCTATTTCTGACCATCATTTTGGTCCAGGGATATTTTGGCAGCGGAATGGTTCCAGTTAGGCTTTCAGATGACTTGTTGTGGCCGAATTTCAGCCGAGTCAGGTGAGCCAGGGCGGACCGCTGCACAGAATCCCCATATTTCCCCACCTCCTAAGGCGTGGGAGTATGTGAATAGAGGTGGGCGTTATTTACCATTGTTTTAACAAGTGAGACAGAGTAAATGGTTAGTAAGGGCCCTGCATGCATGAACGATTTCTCATCATCACAATAGACACAAAATACAACCTTGATTCACACACACATACAGCAAGCAGCTAGAACCTCGAGCAGCACACACATATTCAAACATCCATCATGACTGGTTTTTAATAAATAAGGGCTACCAATCCATGGATTAGGCCTACAGTGCGATTTTTTGATACCCAATTCAGTCAGCTGACAGTTTGATCATGTTTTTTTTTTTTTTTTTTTTTTTTTTTTTTTCATTCCTTCTAGGTTTTACTCTTAGCTGTTTTCTTAAGTTGCAACAGTAATTTCACTGGCATGCCCTTCTCCCGGGGATTTTCTCCGGCCCTCGGTCTCCCTGCCCATGGGAGACACGCGCCAGCAGAAGGCTCTTACTGAAGTTATCAACGTAAGGTTACAGTGCTTATTTATAGACGTCTTTTTTTTTTTTTTTTTTTTTTACAGCAGCTGTTTAAGCTTTCCAAGAGTTACATAGCTTCTCCGGAGTTCAGGGAGAACTAAGATTACCACCCAAGTCCTGGCAAAGGACATGTAAACTCCACCTGAGGTCCGTAAAGAAAGGTTTCCCAGTCTTTGTAACTCACATCCAACACAGTTTATTCTAACTACACGGACCCCCGTCGTAACAACTCCGCAGGTCTCCTGAGAGGAAGGCTGCATTCTCCTCCTGGACGCGTCAGAAAGACGGCAACCGCCTTCCCTAATTACTACCTAACACACGACTAAACGCATCCTCCCGCCGCCTGTGCCGCTATGGGGCAACAAAGCCTGCATGTAAAAAAAAAAAAATACATAGAAATTCTCTCTTCACAACTCTATAAGGTTACGACTTATTTTTCCTCTTACTTAAGTGCACTTTTACAGTTTCTTTATCCTATGTACTTCACTTTGAATGTACTCTTAGCAAAAGCCTTTTAACCATTCTGTTAATCAAGACTTTATCAGCATAAGTTATCCTTAGCTTCTATTTTCCAATCAATATTCCAAATCAATATTCCTTGTGCGCACAAGATTTAAGTTCTACCACGAGACCCCACCAAACAGCCCTCTCTTTAAAGGTTCAAAGTGGGTAACCTACATCACTGGGCTCGATACGCAGACCCGAGTGGGCAGCCTACCTTCTTTGAGGTATTTTCGGGGGGCCGCGCCCGAACCCAGAGATGCAGGTCCAGAGTCCCATCAATCTCCCGGCTGGCATCGCCAAATGTTGTGGATAAAATGTTTCCCCAAGAAAGGATGAGAAAGGCTAAGTAGGGTCTGGTGATAGAAGGTCAACACCTCAGATTTATTGACACAACAGTGACAGCGTACATCTTATACAGAGGCCGAAGACCACGTTTACGCCTGACACCAATCTTTTATAGAGCCGAGATAAAGGCTCAGATTACATCAAACCCATATTAAGAGAATCAACTAAACATAGACACACTGTTGCCCGTATCAGATTTAAATGTCATGTCTTATAATAACATTGTCCTAAGCTCTCTTTACTTGGTAAACACCACCTGTTTTCCTGTCACTTCTAAGTGACAGGGACTGTTAATATTGTAGCTTATAAGGATTGGGAAATCCACCA